>JAMPIV010005197.1:0-19401 GCA_024509875.1 Oreohelix idahoensis | reverse complement strand
AAATGCTCCATCATGTTGTTTACTGGGGGTCGATGACAAGTAAGGTCAACAATAGGACTAATCTCCATCATGTAGTTTCGGGTCTGTGACAAGAAAAGACACAATAGGACTAATGCCCATAATGTAGTTTACTGGGGTCTTGACAAATAAGGGCACTATAGACTTAATTGCTCCATCATGTAGTTTACTGGGTCAGTTGACAAGATAAGGGCACAATAGCGACTAATGCTCCATCATGAAGTTTTACTGGGGTCTTTGACAAGAAAAGGACACAATAGAAACTAATGCTCCCCATCAAGGTAGTTTACTGGGGTCTATGACAAAGATGAATGGACACAATAGGACATAATAGCTCCGAACCATGTAGATTACTGGGTCTTGACAAGATAAGGACACAATAGACTAATGCTCCATCCCTGGTCATGACAAGAAAGGACACAATGTAGCTCCGTTTACTGGGGTCTGTGACAAGATAAGGACACAATAGGACTAATGCTCCAGTCATGTAGTTTACTGGGATCAGTGACAAGATAAGGACACAAAAAATAGGACTAATGCTCCATCATGTAGTTTACTGGGATCAACTGACAAGATAAGGACACAATAGGACTAATGCTCCATCATGTAGTTTACTGGGTCTATGACAAGATAAGGACACAATAGGACTAATGCTCCATCATGTATTTTACTGGGGTGACACATAAAGTGACTAGACAATGCTCCATAAGGACACACAATAGGACTAATTGCTCCATCATTGTAGTTTACTGGGGTCTATGACAAGATCAAGGACACAATAGGACTAATGCTCCTTCATGTAGTTTACTGGGGTCTATGACAAGATAAGGACTACAATAGGACTAAATGCTCCATCATGTAGTTTACTGGAGTCCTGTGACAAAGATAAGGACACAATAGACTAATGCTCCATCATGAGTTTACTGGAGTCAGGTGACAAGATAAGGACACAAACAGGAACTAATGCTCACATCATGTAGTTTACTGGAGTCTGACAAGATGACACAATAGGACTAATGCTCCCATCAAGTATTTACTGGAGTCTGACAAGATAAGGACACAAATAGGACTAATGCTCCATGTATTTTTACTGGGGACTAGACAAGATAAGACACAATAGGACTAAAAAATGCTCCATCATGTAGTTTTACTGGGGTCTGGACAAGATAAGGACACAATAGGACTAATGCTCCGTCACGGAGTTTACTGAGGTCTATGACAAGATAAGGACACAATAGGACTAATGCTCCGTCATTTAGTTTACTGGGGTCTATGACAAGATAAGGACACAATAGAACTAATGCTCCATCACGTAGTTTACTGGGGTCTGTGACAAGATAAGGACACAATAGGACTAATGCTCCCATCCATGTAGTTTACTGGGTCCTATGACAAGATAAGGACACAATAGGACTAATGCTCCATCATGTAGTTTTACTGGGCTCTGACAAGATAAGGACACAATAGGACTAATGCTTCATCATGTAGTTTACTGGGGTCTATGACGAGATAAGGAGACACAATAGGACTAATGCTCCATCATGTAGTTTACTGGGTCTATGACAAGATAAGGACACAATAGGACTAATGCCCCATCATGTAGTTTAACTGGGGTCTTTGACAAGATAAGGACACAATAGGACATGCTCCATCATGTAGTTTACTGGGTCTTTGACAAGACAAGGACACAATAGGACTAATGCTCCATCATGTAGTTTACTGGGGTCTTTGACAAGATAAGGACACAAAAGGACTAATGCTCCATCATGTAGTTTACTGGGGTCTATGATAAGATATGGACACAATAGCACTAATGCTCCGTCATGTAGTTTACTGGGGTCTATGACAAGATAAGGACAGAATACGGTTACTGCTCCATCATGCATGTCGTAAGAGGCAACTAATTTGAGGTTGGGCTGTAACCTGGCAACCACATTGTGTTAAATAGAATGCTACAGTAGCCACTTTTGCGAGATCACGTGACTGCTTCACATCAGGTTTCTTGAAAGGGTACGGGGCTGCAGCGGTTAGAACGCTTTCCTCTCTCGACACATTAGCCGGGTTTGAAACCTGGTAGTGTCACGCTTCAGTCTACCAGATGTAAATGGGTATCTGACTCTGCTCTTGAGGTAGAGAAGACAAAGGCAGCGAGGAAAGAATAACCTCACCCCATAAAAAATGTGGACCTGTTATTATTAAGTCTCTACCACTTCACGCGACTACGGCAGCATTTGCTCCTGGACTCCATTTAAAAAAAAAAAAATTATACCAAGTAAGAAGCAAAGACCGAAGTACTCGTGGACAACAAAGAATGCATTGGATAGGTTAAGTAACGGATGTGTCAACAACGAAATACACAAGAAAACTCTATGCCTACCAATAGTTAATTTTTTTTTTTCCTTGCGTCTGATTATTTTGCTGTAATACCCTGTTCAACCAAAACCCATTGAAGGTTACAAACGGTTATATTGGGGTATATAAGGTGTTATCGTCTTCGCTGGTATCTCGTTCGTAGTCCTGGAGGTGACTGGTCCTGAAAAGGACCACTAGCTGGCTGTCTGGATTCCTCTTTCTCCGTTTGTGGTGCCGTGTCGCGCTCATGGTGCAGGGTTGCCTACAGACTGAAAACACAGGTGCCCACGTCATACAGGTCGAGAGGTGAAGGCCATGGAATGGAAAAGATACTAATCTGGTGGGAGTTACTATTGAAGGAGAGACAAGACCTGAAAGACAGACACTCAAAGAGACAATCGAAGAAGACAGAGGCATATATCCCTCCGGTAATGCAGTGCTCCCAAACTGCCAGCAGTTCTCCACACACAAAGAAAACGTGCAGGAGAGATGCAGTCCTGTCGAAATTGTGCAGGTCGCCACCTATATTCGCGACTGTCCGAAGAGCGAAGGAGGACCACAACTACAAAGCAATAAACTCAAACCGCAACCTGTGCAAAAACTGCCTCGGAAACCACGGGCTAGATACCGATGCTGCCCTATGTTCCGGGAAACAACGAGCACCCTGACGGAAGCGGCCTCCAAACACATCCCCTTCAAGGAGGCAAAGCACAGAGTGGCCGCGGATGTTGCAGAAAAACAACGCACGAACTGACAGACGTCAGTTTACACCATCTGACCGACAGTGGAGAAAGATGCAATAGGTATGCAGAACTTAACTAACAGGATGAAGAATGAAGAACGAATCCTCAAGCAGCAAGCTAGACTGCAGATCGTTAAGAAGCTGGGCACACGAGCAGACAGAAGAAAAACACAAAAAATTACTCAAAAGACTAGAAGCAGCAAGAACAGCCATTGAGGATTTATTCCATCAAAACGAACAAAGAACCAGACAGTAACAGAAATCATCCCGAAGAAACGCTAAAACAGCTACTACCAACGATACTTGAAAAAGTACTGTCACAGATACAAGGGAGCAAGAAGACAAAAAGCAACCAGAAAACTCAGGAGCGTAGAAACACACAAAATCAAACAAGCCAGATAGTGAGGCAGGACATAAAAAAAAAAGAATCGTTAATAATGAAACGAAATAGGTTAATAATACAGCAATATCCACTTAGCGCTGTTAATCCGTTTTCTGAAATCTGAAACGCTTACTGAAAAAGCGCTAAACTAAAATTTATTTTTCCCATAAGACTTAATAGAACACTTATTAATTCGTTCCCAAGGTCCAGAAAACTATAAAATTAAGTAAAATTTAGATACAGAACAAACATTAAATATGTTAACAAACCTTTAGTAACTACATATAATATCAAACATATTGAAACACAAACAAAATAGAATGTACGAGTATGTACTGTGCTTACAAATAATATTTTATAAATATTACAGGACTTTAATCACTACTACTTCCTGTATGGTTAGTGCACTGGCTCCCAAACTCAGTGGTCCATGTTTCGATTCCCAGTTGAGGTGGAATTTTTGTAGACTGCCAAACGGCTCCGGGGTCGACCCAGCCTCATGAATTGGGTACTAGAGCAACTTCTGGGAAAGTTAAGGCGGCCAGTATGATGCCCTGACCACACACCCCTAGTGTGTCGATGGTCAAGAAAATGTGGGCCTAACACCATATTCCCAATACGCCTCAATGGGCGTGTAACGGGATCCTTTACCTTATTTGTGGTTACAGTTGTCACAGCGGAGTTATCTTCTCTTAACATGACTAGTTAGCAGAAGGTTTTGCAGGTGTTAAAACAATTTTTCTGGATCCAGATGTACAAGGCACGGCTACTTGGTCAATGGGACCAAACATTTTGGAGGAGACTTTAAAAAAAAAGAAAAGAATTGAGCTTGCTTTCAATTTGCTACCTTTTTCTCTTCAAGAAACACATTGTAGAATTAAGAACTTGATCCAGGTTACGGATTACTAGAAAAACTGTATTCCATTTTTTTCGGGGTCATGTGTGTCTTCTATATGCTAGCAATGACAATGCATCTTGGCCATGTCACCACCCCTGAACGAACTTGAAAGTTGTAATCTCTGCATCCACCAGAATTTTGCGCATAGCGTAAGATCGAATTTTTAAAGCGTATAACGGGCATTATGGCATAAAATAGAAACAGCGTTTTACCGAAATCACGCTAATCGAACAGAGTAAGACCAGGGGACTGGTGTAGTAGAAGCTCGAAGTTCCTACTATTTACCTAAAAACCTAAATATAGTAGGAGCTCCTGTGACAGTGCGGCCTATTACCCAAGCATTATCCGTGCCAATGAGATAACTTCATACATTTTTAGTAGCACCAATCATAGCCATCGACGGTGACAAGAACTCACAACACCGTCGAGCTAACTAAAAGTTAAAATCTTAAGGAGAGTTCCAGATAGAAGGCCTCGGCGAAGGTTGTGTTTGTACTTGTGACTTGTTGAGAAGCCATGTTTGAGCAGTCTCATCTACGCAGAACCACATAGGCATTTCTAAGTTTTAATTCTTGAAGTTTTTCAGAATGAAGTTAGGTTGTGTTAAAGTTTAATGCTATCATTCACACAACAGAATAAAAGCAGTCGCTATATTCTGAACTAGGAGCAAAGTCTGTGTAAGATAGTAACTCAAGTAAGTACATCTCGATTTCTTTCAGTCCCCAGCTAGAATTTATTTTATTAGGGGAAGAAAACGGAGAAACGGCTATAAATCACTTGAAAGTTCAGAAGCTGAAGAAAATATCACCTTTAAGTATTGAAAGTAAAAGGCTGAACTACTTTTACTGAAAGTTATGGAGCGAAGGTCAAAGTAACCTAGGTCGTGAACCACACGTGATTTTATTGTATCTCACACGATTTACGGAGAGAGATAAGGAAAATACGGACACACGCAGAAAACTATCTTCAATACGAAATAAACTGATTTGATTTCCAGCTCCATTTGTTTATTATGTTTTCCGTAAATAAACCATGCTATTTGACTCGGCTGAGTTATGCAGATTTTGTCGAGTTGAATTCAAAGTTACAACTCTGTTAGTAAGTACACCACTATAGCACCTTATAACAATTATCAAGAGACGAACGAACCTGTCGTATCTCTACAAGAATAAACATCTCTAGCGGACGGCTAGTAACTAACTTGCTAGATAGAAAGAAAGAAGCAGTCACATATACTTGTATAAGTACTGTTAATTGGAGCCGTGACTACCTGACTGTCACACTCCATGGATGTAGGGGAAGACCAAAGAACTCATGGAAAAGATAACTGGAGACAGACATAAAGGGGAAGAAGATGACGCGGAAAGATCTTGCGCAGACGGCACAGGACAGGCAGATGTGGCATAAGTTTGTTGAAGGCCTTTGCTCCTCGGGAAGGTGAAAGGTGAAAAGTGAAAGAAGAAATAGGAGCTAGATGTGTAACAATTGACACTGAACAAAACAAAAGTAACACATGTGATAGACACACGGGGAAATCGAACCAGCGAACGGCGCTGTTGCCTGTCTACCAGAGTGAATCGTGAAAGGACACGTTCAACCAATCAGCCCAAATGAAAACAAAAACAAAAACGCCTCATTGGTTGAGTTATAATAAGATGCGTTTGTCTTCTGTCCCGGTAAGATGTACTACCTTTTTCTATTTTTTTGCTTTAAGATAAACAACACCCATTGGTTGAGTTAGAAGTGAAAGTGGTCGCACTTTTCCAGTTAGTACGTTTCTGAACCAGATCGACCAGTTCTGCAGTCTAAACAGCTGTAAAAATGGATACCTAACACAGTTCTGAATTAGGGAAAGCGACCGCAGCTTGGAAGGAAACTGATCAGCCTACATGATGAAGCTGAGACTTAAGTATAATTTTCAGTCTTTAACAATTCACTCAGCTACAGCAGTACATGCTATACAACTTCGCGTGTTTACGTTTTTGAACTGTCCTTTTTTCTTAAATGTTCGTTCATCTACTGTATTAATTTTAGTAAGTTTTTTGGGTGACTGTTGACGTAAAACTTAGTTGGAAGCTGAAGGTTGTCTTCATGGGCCAAGTATGACGCACTGGTAGCTGTGAGCAGGTGCTGTTGTAGGATTTTTTTGATGTTGTCTATTTATCTGAAACCAAAGCTTCTACTGTTGTAGTTACGTGGTGGTTGTTTATCGGGCTCAATTTTCTTGAGATGGTCAAACCACTCAATCGTCTGTCTCTGATCCAGGATGTAGTTCCTAAAACTCTTCTGACGTCATCATTTCTCATTCTGTCTCTCCTGGTAATATTAATGACTTTTTCTTAAACATCCCATCTCATAGGATGTGATTTTCCTCTCGCGTGCTTTGGTCAGTGACCATGTTTCACACTGATAGCAAAGAAGTGGTAAAAATATACTATTTATCAGCTGTCGTTTATTTTTCATACTGATTGTGGTGGGTAGATATTAATTATATATTTATATATGTAGCAGATGTGAAGTCAGCTATGCAAGCTCCTGAGGAAGTTTACCTTCTAACTATATGTCAGGAAACCTGTCTTGCTTCCACCAATGACTACCACCCACTATGTATGTTATCCCCCAATTTATAAGTTCTGATGTATGGGTGTTGTGTAGCTACGTGTCTAGGGTATATGCAATGTATGTGTAGAAACTAACAACCACCACACTTAAGGTTAATAATCAATTAATTAAACAACTCCCTATTGAATTTTGGTCTGAACAATTTTTTACAAATGTATTAATTATAATTGAGTTGATTCGTAAAAGATTAAACGCCAAGATATATATATATATAAATATAAATATAAATATATAAATATATATATATTTATATATATATATATATATAATATATATATATTATATATATATTATATATATTATTATATATATATCTATATAAATATTTATATATATATATATATACAACACAGAATAGTTTAACTATTAGCGTCTAATAATCCTTAACTAGGAAGTGTTCTTAGTGTATTACTTTTTGGTCCACAATTAAGCACAATATTTTGGGGAATCAATATTGTCATCATTTTATTTAATCTGGTGTTGATATAGTATCGGCTGGTGGGTGAATCCATTTCAGTGAATTAACAAGGCACACACCCCAAACACAGGGGAACTTGATCTTTTAGTATATTTTGTGAGAAAAAGTTCTGCGATGTCCTGGTTATACGTCTTCCTGCTCACAGATAGACTACTGCTCAGCTTTCAGGATTCCAGATAAGGTAGGGCACACTCAAATCATATGGCCTACAAAAGCAGGTACCAGGGGTTGAACAACAAACGTGAGTGACTGGCTCACTTCAGTTTCTCACCCCAGAAAACTCTGGAAGTAGAGGATCTAATTTCCCTCCATAAAATAATATTTGACCTATATACCAGTTTACTTAACAGGTTTGCAGGATTATTCAATCCGAGAATCAAAAATCAGAAAATTAATACTTATAATATAATTATTGTCACCCTCTGGTAGTGTGCGTCTATTGGAATCATTGAAGTATCTCAAACATATGTTTTGGTACAACCTTCACTAGTCCTAATTACAATATTAATAATTTCATAAATACATTCAGGTAAATAACCTGTATTACATAAAGATGGCCAGTGATTTTTCTGGCTATAACTCAAACATTATTCATTAAAGTCTTTTTCCCTTCATTAATTTCTTTTATCCCAACTTTTAAGTAAAACTGTAAGGATTTTATTAAGTTCTTTCCCCACATGTCAGACAAGGCCCTGTCTGATTTCCTACCAATATAGTCTTTCTTAGCAACTCGGTGAAACAACACAAAGTTTGATGTTGGCTTCCTCACTTTTATATATAATGTATATATTTTCTTTTATCTCCCAAAGTACAAGTAAAGCTGTAGGGCTTTTACATGAAGCTACATAAGATTATCTATCACCCCATTTAATGGGAATTACGTAAACATGTTGAAATGGCACTTGTACGACTGGGACTCTATCCCTTCCAAATATTCATTCATAGCCTAATCATATGGCAAACACTTATTTTCAAAATACAAATAAATAATTTATGTAAATGTTGGTCATTACGAAAAAATATCGAATTTTTTTGCACTATGTAAGTTCAATTTACAGGCCATAATTGGTCACACAACAGAATCTCCTTCTGAACTAATAGAACCCGCGAAGGCATTCTGATCACAACATTGTCTGTAAACGTTATTGAACTTTAACATGTGAAAATTTAATTTGAAAAGTGGCGCTAGGAAAACTTGTCTTTCATGTGTATTTATTCCCACTTTCTTAGTTATGCTAAGCACCAATCAGGGGACTTTCCGTTCCTACGCGTCTTTTTCAAAAAAGTTAACCTACTATTTTTCAAATCAGGAGACACCACATTAATATTGGCCTCAATATGGCTAGCATCAGTAAAGAAGCCCCATGAGCACGTACTATATATATGTCTTTCATTCTACCATATCGCTAGTATTATCTAAGTCCGCATTTTAATACAGAGACTGAACGCAGTTTCATAGTCCAGATCTACCCGGCTTCCGATCAACATGCAATGGCAGGCTTTCGGTAAGCAGATCGCTTTGTGTGAATTTTTAACAAGTCGGGTATAGAAGGCGCATGTACCGTTCAGAAGGCTATCAATGGCAAACCTACTGAACGTAAAACAACTCTTTCCTAGAAAAATCACAAACAGCCTGATAATAAGCAGGGAGTTGATTCACGCCAGACATGTAAAGGATAAGCAACTAGGGTACTTCTAAAATACAGAAGACGAAAATATTACTTATTCTACCGTTTGTCATCCTACTGCATAAGCAGTTTCACACATTCTGAATCTATTAATGCTGTTACCCTTTTCGTAATCGATATCCTTGCAATATTTATTCACATAAATATCGATGGTACCTTCTACATTAAGGCTAGCTATATTTAGTACTAACGCATATTATATATTCTAATAACGAATTTGTAGCATTTTAATTGTCATTTCTAGTCTTTATTTTTCCTATCGTTCGATTTTAGGCCAATGTAGTTGTCAGTTCTCAGAATTCCTGAAACAGGGATCACTATGCATTTCCCCCTCTCACTCTCGACTTGTTCTTTTTCAAGAAATAAACTATTTCCTAACGATACCAATGCCTACACGCGTGCGTGTTTGTTACAAGGCGAGCAAGTCTGTGACAAGTCACATTGGCATTTATTCTACTATCGGGGTTTTACGCGATTAACCCTTTAGAAACGCGAGAAAAAAACTAGTATTTTGGTGGAACGCGGTAATTCTATGTTATTTTATACTTATAAAAGTGTCACTAGTCTTACAACTGGGGGAATTTGCGGACCAGGTATGTGGGCGTGTTTGGACATACAGATCAGAGAGCGTATTTTGGACGACAGCGCGATGTTGTGATGTTTGAATAACTGTGGCAGTTGGTAAGACACTGCACTGGGCTTGATATGACATCTTGTTTCAATATCTCTGTGCAAGCCTTCAATTTCAGTAAAAAAATGCTTCATAGGTATTATTGAAGTCTGGAATCCTGCTAAGCCAACCTGTTGTTGACTGTATGCCCAGTAGGTTCTACTAAATCTTTAGAGTTTCTGACTGTTGTGGGTTCATCGACCATGTTGTATCTTCTTCCACATGTTTATTAAGAGTTATGTTGCAAGGTATAAAGAGAATGGTCCACAATCAGACGATACGCCCCTTAAACCATAGCATGGTTCGAGAGCCTCTTTCATGGGGAGGAAGTTTGGGGCGTGAGTGCCGGAGCACTGGTACGGGTAAGACCCACACAGCGCACAGGACGTGGGGTAGCCACCACTCTGGTCCGTCCATGTTGAAATGCTGACTGACGCATCGTGGGTCATACGGAACAGATCCATTTCTATAATGGATGTGTATGGACGGAAGCGACTAACGGGGGGTTCCATATCTATATGGATGTGTAATGGACTCCCTAAGCGTTGTGTCCATTTCTTTTTGGATGTGTGAATGGAAACACCCTAGCGTAGTTCAATATCTATATGGATGCTGTAATGGACAATCCACCCTGCGTAGTCCCATTTCAATATGGATGTTGTAAATTGGACACCCTAGCGTGGTTCCTTTTCTAATCATGGATGTCGTTTATGGGGACACCTCTAAGCGTGTCCATTTCTATAATTTTTAACTAATCTTTGCATATAGCTTTTTTCGTTAGAGAACGTGTTTAGAATATTGTTTTTTTTTAAAACCCAGAAAGTAATGTGATACAACAATGTGATAAAATCTGAAAAAAAACTGCATTTTAAACATAGCGGTGTGTCGCGAAAATTATTCGTCCCGACAATCTTCTGTCTTTCTCTGCTCTCTACTTTCTGAATGCCTGATCGGGCAATGACCCAGCGCTCCCTCGGAATTTTCTAGGGACTATGTCGCTTGTTATTCACCTGAGAGGACAATGACCCAGATAAGCCTGGGATTTCCAAGTGACCCGGAGGAGCTCAGGCCACTGGCCTGCCAGATATTCAGGATCTTCCCCGGCATAGTTCAATTTCAGAAACATTCGCCTGTTATCAGTAGGGTAGGAATTTCCTGACTTGGCTGAGGTGAATGACCGCGGTTAGCTGTATATATGAGATTATAGACCGTGTATATTTTACTCACATCTGCAAAAGCCCCGAACAGACAAGCCAGTTGCAGATACTTCTAACAAATAATCTGTCAGACCATAGTATATGCCGTCTCTGAACCAAACTCAATCTTGGAATCAAGCGGGTGAGCTAAATGCATTATCTTCTTATATGCAATTATTTGTATTGAATGTTTGAACTGCTTTTCATTATTATTTCATTATATGCAATTAACATTAGTTAATGTTTGCACTGCTTTTCAGTCAATTGCCTACTTTCATGTAATGGATATATTTTACCAAATGCATATATTTACTGTTATATGATTTTGTATGCCTTTTGTATGCTTTTGATGTCCTTCAGGTTGTTTTACAGAAAGCATGTGCGCTACCCTGGCCGCTTCTTTTATTTAAAGTAACCATTATCGCATCCATGTATTTACTATATGATTTTGTATGCCTTTACAACAGTTGATAATATATGTATGCCTATGCCCCTACCCTATTAATATCATATGTTTACAGCTCGAAGAATGGCGCTCAACATTGGTCCCTGTCATTTATATATTAAGTTGACTAATATCTGAGCCTGGTTTATGGACCACACTCAGGACAAATTAATGCCTCTAACCAGAGAGCTAAATAGATTGTTCCTTTGTGTGTATCTCCTAGCTTCCTGGTGTTGACGAAGGCAGGTGAAACTCGCAGTCGTGTAGTAAAACCTTGCAGTACTTGATACGTTATTCCAGCAACTTGGCCGGGGGAAGAAAACTTGCAGTGACAGTGTGACGTCATACAGCAGCCACACTATTCAGGATAAGTGCATTTTAGAACGGACCAAACACTAATCGATCTTAGGTCATACCAGTCAGTGATTAAAATTAGGACATAAACCTCAGCCATCGTGAAAGGGTACCCTAATATAAACAGAACTTTTGTGTAGACTATTTTTATCTCCATGTACCCAGTGCTGTATACATTAACTATATACATATATAATATTTGGTTTTTTTCCTTGTGTTTTTTTTTTGTAACCAATTTAGCTTGGTCT
The DNA here is from genome assembly GCA_024509875.1 of Oreohelix idahoensis. NCBI lineage: Eukaryota > Metazoa > Mollusca > Gastropoda > Stylommatophora > Oreohelicidae > Oreohelix > Oreohelix idahoensis. The sequence continues at coordinate 7,308 of JAMPIV010005197.1, read as the reverse complement.
AATATACATAAATTCATAGAAACGAATTTCACGGTTGTTTCTTTCTTTCACTATATGTTCTGTATTGCTTGGTAGTTAACTGTTTTGTTAATTATTATCTTAATTACCAGCTGGGGGTCTCTTGAGCCATATCAGTACCTCAGGGGAAGTGTGGCTGAAGACCTAACATACTCTCAGGATCCTTGAGGGGATTTGCTTTTTTTTGCTTAACTGAGAAGAGTTTAAATTTCAGTCTCCTGAAATATTTCTTCTTACAAGTGTCGGACTATCACTTACAGCGAGCCAAAAGACACTGTGGAAGAGATTGGTACTCTCTTTTATTTCTTCTGTCTATCCTTTCTTCTACCCTGTCGCAACAAACTGGACTGCTTGTCCGGGATGAACTCATAGCATCTGTATGTTCCCTAGACTACAATTAATATATTGCTAATATACATTTTACTTTTAAGTAACAAACTTGGGTTAATAGTTTGGTTATCAAGTAATCTTATACAGCTTCCCAGTATACTTTGCATGTAACTGGTTTGATCTTATATGCAGTATATTGCACAGATAGAATAGTACACAAAATATAACTGGTGACTGATCTTCTAGCGTATGGTCCAATTTTTTAGTTAAGTTTGTATACAAGATTTAACTGAGCTACTTAACTAAGAGCTATCCTATAGGTTGAAAGTATTGTTGTTGCTAAATTTTGTTTTATTGTTGTGGCAGTAATACACTATATTATTAATATTAGACAGTATTACTTTTATCTGTATTGGTTTGTGAGTAGGTTTATTCAAGCTCATTCGACTTGATCCAATATTGCAATGGCAGAGACAGCAAAAGTAAGAGCTTTGTTAATTGAGAGTGGAAAAGAGGTGGGGCTTGCAGGAAAAGAGCTTGCAGACTATGTATCCTCAGAGATGAAGAGCATCAGAGAGGCAGAAGCGGAGAGGGACAGGGAAATCAGAGCGGCAGAAGCGGAGAAGATCGTGAAATCAGAGCGGCAGAAGCGGAGAAGGATCGTGAAATAAGAGCGGCAGAAGAGAAGGAGAAGGAACGACAACATGCCCTGAAAATGAAGGAACTGGATGTGGAACTTCTCTCAAAAAACAAGGAAGCTGGGAGCAATTCCGAAACTTCATCTTCTCCGCCCTCGCCCCTTCAATCTGATAGTGCATCAGGTCTCCCTACACCACACCTGGGACCGATGGCCTTCCCTCTGGAGCCATTTATGGAGGGAAAGGATTCCATGGACAGCTTTTTGGACCGTTTCGAGAGGTTCGCTTCTTCGTTCGGGCTGGACCGGAAGAGGTGGAATCTGAAACTCTCGCAAGGACTCAGGGGTGCTGGCTATGATGTATTCCTAAAACTGGCGCCTCATGAACAGGATGACTATGACTGTCTTAAGAAAGCCCTCTTAGCTCGCTATGAATTGAATGCTGAGGCGTACCGTAAACGGTTCCGAAATTTCCGTAAAGAAAATGGAGAATCGTACACCCAGTATGCTGCTCGCCTGGAAGCTTATTTGCAGAAATGGCTCACTCTCGCGTCATTCGAGAAATCTTACGAAGGACTGCAAGAATTAATACTAATGGAGCAACTGAAAGAAATGATGAGCCCTGAGATGAGACGATTTCTGGTATAAAACGGGGCAGAAAGGTTAAATACCATAGTTACCTTATCAGAACGCTTTCAGAATGCACAGGCTGAGACTCTGACCTCCAGACGGAGATATACAGACTATCCAGCTCGGCAGACTGCGCCTAACAGCTCCAATAGTATTACAAGCTCCAAGCCACCCTACATGAAAACTCACCATGACAGACCCAACAATGGACAAACCCACAAGAACACGGAAAGGAAAACTTCCTATACAGCAAACACGGAGAGGGATGTGTGCCAACACTGTCGGTCGCCTAAACATAGTGCTCGTGATTGTAAGCGCCGACCCCTCCCCATGAATGCAGCTTGCATAACAACCAGATCTGACAGCCCTGAGCCCTCAAAGGATGACATAGATTCTTCGAAGCGACCAGCTGTCATTGAATCTGTTATGGTTAATGGGGAGAGAGCTCTTTGTTTGTATGACACTGGATTATCTTATGATGCAATCGTCGCAGCTTCTCTTGTTAATTCTGACCAAATTACAGAGGAGACGATTGAAATACAAGGACCCACCAAATCTGGTGCGCCCATGATTCTACCAGTGTGCAAGATTCAGGTTCAATCGCGGTATGTGACTGGAGAAATCAGAGCCGCTGTTCTAAAGGATCCCATCTACCCCCTGATTTTGGGCTGTAGATATGTGTTCCTAGGAGAACCAGCCCGGCCTCTGTCAGTTGCGGCCGTACAGACCAGGGATCAATGCAGGCAGAACCCTGAGTCTGGAACTCCTACCAACATCTTCCCAGAAGAGTTGAAGAAGGCACAAACAGCGGATAGCACTTTGTCGCCTTGTTTTAAAAAAACTTCCTAAGTCTCATACCCCGCCTCTCAAGGGAGAGATTTATAAGAAGAATGGTCTGTTGTACCGCAGAGTAGGCAAAGGAGCGAGCGAACACTCACAGCTGATTGTCCCCTCATCCTATAGGACCCAAATATTAGAAATGGGCCATGCCTTACCCTTCAGCGGACACATGGGAATTGGAGCAACCATGCAGCGCATTTCTTGCCACTACTATTGGCCAGGAATGAACGCAGACATAAAACGGTATGTTCAGTCATGCGCACAGTGCCAAAAGGTGGCTCCTAAGCACTGGGTAGCTCCTGTAACCTTAGAAGAAATGCCTGTAACAGGTACCTTGTTCGAAAGGGTGGCAGTCGACATTGTTGGGCCCCTGATTAGGACAAAGAAAAAGAATAGCTACATCTTGACGTTGGTCGACACATGCTCCATGTGGGCAGAAGCAGTCGCAATGCCTTCGTGCGACTCAACTCATGTAGCGGAAGCCCTCCTTACTATATTTACGAGGTTGGGGTTCCCTCTTCAGATCCTGACGGATAATGGATCACAATTTCGGGGGAAATTAATGGAAGAAGTGTTTCGGATTTTCCAAACGCGACACATTCATACCTCTCCATATCACCCCCAGAGCAACGGCCAAGTAGAACGGTTCAATGGAACCTTAATTTCCATACTGCGAAAGCTGGAGCAGGAGAACCCAAGTTCATGGGATTCCTACCTGCCAGCAGCACTGTTCGCCTACCGAGAGGTACCTCATCACTCGACAGGAATTCCACCAGCAACACTGCTGTTTGGGCGCCCAATAAAAGGTCCTCTAGAGGCACTTCTGAGATCCTGGACAGACGATAAAGCGGATGACACAGTCATTACCGCGTCACATTATGTTGAGGAATTGAAGCAACGCCTCCAAACAGGTTGGAAGTTGGCCACTGCAAATTTGCGCAAAGCCCGTCAGAAACATGCGCAATATTATAACAGGACAGCTAAGGATCGAGAACTGAACATTGGGGATAAAGTTTTATTGCTCTTGCCAAGCAGCCATAATAAACTCCAGATTGGTTGGAGAGGACCCTATGCTGTTGTCGAGAAAATCTCCCGCACCAACTACAAGATAGCAATTAAGGGTAAACAAAAAATTTACCACATCAATCTGCTGAAAAAGTACAACGAACGTGCCTCAGTAGAGCCAGCCCATTTGATGGCCCTTGCAGTAGCCAGTGAAGTAGAGGATGAACCCAATGTAGCAGTCGAATACCCTCTGTCCTTGAGTGAGACTCAGGCCGATGTGCAAATAAGTCACACTCTAACGCTGGAACAGCATGAGCTGGTGCAAACAATGTTGGAAAAGTATGCAGAAGTTCTCACGGACAGGCCAGGCCTAACCAGTTTAGTAGAATTTGATATGAAGTTGAAAGATGCAATGCTAGTCCGTGTGAAAAATTACCCTATACCCTATGCCAAGGCGGATGCATTGAGAGAAGAAATAGAGAAATTGCTCAGTGCAGGCATTATTTCTCCATCCGAATCACCCTATAGCGCTAGTGTTGTGCTCCTTCGGAAGCCTACCGGAGAGCATAGATTGTGCATTGACTATAGGAGACTGAATGCAGTGTCGGAGAACCAAGCTGAGCCTCTGCCAGATCAAAACTCGCTGTTAACTAAGCTAAATACAGCTCGTTATTTCTCTAAAATCGACCTTAGCAAGGGATACTATCAAATCCCTGTGAAGAAAGAGATCCGACCACTACTGGCATTCAGCACCCCGGAAGGACAATTTGAATTTAATGTCCTCCCATTCGGATTACATAATGCGCCTAGCACCTTCACGAGAATGATGAGAAAACTTCTCGCACCCCTTCATAACCCTGCTATTACAAACTTTATGGACGATATACTCATCGCCACAGACACCTTTGAGGAACACCTGAATGCAATAGAGATGCTACTCCGAAGGCTTAAGGACACAGGTTTAACCGCCCGTCCAACTAAATGCCAGATAGGTTTTGACCAACTGGGGTTTCTCGGCCACACCATTTCACAAGGATACATGTTCCCAGAGGAACGTAATGTAGACAAACTGCGCAATGCACCTCGCCCTAATACTAAAAAGGATGTCAGATCGTTCGTCGCATTATGTGGATTTTACCAACGCTACATTAAGGATTTCAACACTATAAGCGCCCCACTGACAAACCTTACGAAAAAGAATACTCCGGAAAAGGTGATCTGGACCGCTGAGTGTGAGACTGCATATAGTACCCTCAAGGAAAAACTCACAGAGAAACCTATTCTGCACCTACCGAACTTAAGCCGATCATTCATACTACGCACCGATGCTAGTCAGATTGGGATTGGAGCCACCTTGCTACAAACTGGGGAAGACAATGCGTCTACATTATTCCCCATAGCTTTTGCTAGCCGAAAGTTGAATGCTGCTGAAAGAAATTACTCCACTATTGAACGGGAATGCCTAGCTTTGGTATGGGGGATTCAGAAATATCAACCATACTTATATGGAAAGCCCTTCACCGTTCAATGCGACCATCAACCATTAATGTTCTTAGCAGCTTCCAAAAACCTGAATTCAAGGCTCATGAGGTGGTCAATGTTAATGCAACCATATAACTTCAAGGTTGAATATATACCTGGGAAACTCAATGTCGGAGCAGACTTTCTCAGCCGTCACTCATGCGGTGGGGAAGAGCAGGCAAGTCATCAGCGACCCAATAATGCTAACCTCCCTAAAACCTTCCAGGATGGTGAGGGAAATCAAACTAGGACAGAGAAGGATCGAGAAGAAGATGTCAGTCGAAACTAGTTCACCTTACGATAAACTTTCACAGGGGGCTATTGTCGCGAAATTATTCGTCCGACAATCTTCTGTCTTTCTCTGCTCTCTACCTTTCTGAATGCCTGATCGGGCAATGACCTCCCTCGGAATTTTCTAGACTATGTCGCTTGTTATTCACCTGAGAGGACAATGACCCAGATAAGCCTGGGATTTCCAAGTGACCCGGAGGAGCTCAGGCCACTGCCCCAGATATTCAGGATCTCCCCGGCATAGTTCAATTTCAGAACATTCACCTGTTATCAGTAGGGTAGGAATTTCCTGACTTGGCTGAGGTGAATGACCGCGGTTAGCTGTATATATGAGATTATAGACCGTGTATATTTTACTCACATCTGCAAAAGCCCCGAACAGACAAGCCAGTTGCAGATACTTCTAACAAATAATCTGTCAGACCATAGTATATGCCGTCTCTGAACCAAACTCAATCTTGGAATCAAGCGGGTGAGCTAAATGCATTATCTTCTTATATGCAATTATTTGTATTGAATGTTTGAACTGCTTTTCATTATTATTTCATTATATGCAATTAACATTAGTTAATGTTTGCACTGCTTTTCAGTCAATTGCCTACTTTCATGTAATGGATATATTTTACCAAATGCATATATTTACTGTCATATGATTTCGTATGCCTTTAGTGTGCTTTTGATGTCCTTCAGGTTTTACAGAAAGCATGTGTGCTACCCTGGCCGCGTCTTTTATTTAATGTAACCATTATCGCATCCATGTATTTACTATATGATTTTGTATGCCTTTACAACAGTTGATAATATATGTATGCCTATGCCCCTACCCTATTAATATCATATGTTTGCAGCTCGAAGAATGGCGCTCAACATTGGTCCCTGTCATTTATATACTAATTTGACTAATATCTGAGCCTGGTTTATGGACCACACTCAGGACAAATTAATGCCTCTAACCAGAGAGCTAAATAGATTGTTCCTTTGTGTCTATCTCCTAGCTTCCTGGTGTTGACGAAGGCAGGTGAAACTCGCAGTCGTGTAGTAAAACCTTGCAGTGCTTGATACGAATTATTCCAGCAACTTGGCCGGGGAAAGAAAACTTGCAGTGACATTGTGACGACATACAGCAACCACACCATTCAGGATAAGTGCATTTTAGAACGGACCAAACACTAATCGATCTTAGGTCATACCAGTCAGTGATTAAAATTAGGACATAAACCTCAGCCATCGTGAAAGGGTACCCTAATATAAACAGAACTTTTGTGTAGACTATTTATCTCCATTTACCCAGTGCTGTATACATTAACTATATAGATATATAATATTTGTTTTTTTTTTCTTGTGTTTTTCTGTAACCAATTTAGCTTGGTCTAATATACATAAATTCATAGAAACGAAGTTCACTGTTGTTTCTTTCTTTCACTACGTGTTCTGTATTGCTTGGTAGTTAACTGTTTTTGTTAATTATTATCTTAATTACCAGCTGGGGGTCTCTTGAGCCATATCAGTACCTCAGGGGAAGTGTGGCTGAAGACCTAACATACTCTCAAGATCCTTGAGGGGATTTGCTTCTTTGCTTAACTGAGAAGAGTTTAAATTTCAGTCTCCTGAAATATTTCTTCTTACAAGTGTCGGACTATCACTTACAGCGAGCCAAAAGACACTGTGGAAGAGATTGGTACTCTCTTTTATTTCTTCTGTCTATCCTTTCTTCTACCCTGTTGTGTTGCGATGATGCGACGTGAGAGGATGGCGGGTGTTGCGGGACGATTCAACAACAATCAAGGATTTATAGACATTTTCACAAAATTCGTATGAATGAATCATGTTGTTATGTAGCTGTTTTGTTTTATCCTTTCTGGATGTAACATGATCATATTATAAAGTAGTTGTGTTTAATTTTATGAATAAATCATTGTGTTTAATTTTATGAATAAATCACTGCTAGATTTTGTTTTTGAATTTATTTATTACAAATAACAAGACAGTTTGTGTAGATAACGTTTCATATAATTAATATTCTTAGTGAACATATA
>JAMPIV010005196.1:0-19422 GCA_024509875.1 Oreohelix idahoensis | reverse complement strand
AGGCGTAAAGATTCCGATTTATAGTTTATTGCAGTCATTTGGACGCTATTAAAAATATATGAGCATAAGATTTATGGACTCTGCAAGAACCTTAATAATAACCGACTGGTGATTAATCCTTTGAAGCAACTGCAACTAAGTAATCAAACATTTACAAGAAAGAATTAAATTGCGCTACAAAATGACCTTTGAGACAAAAACAAACGATTGCAGTCACACACATTAACGACAATTTTGATCCAGCATAGGCTTGGCGCATCCCCGTTTTTGGCGGAAACTAAATTGCTAATTACACATTCCCCAACGTCGTATTTGGTGGAGAAGGGGTTCAGTGCAAATAGTGTTCTACTAACAAAAGCAACGAAACCAACTGCAGATTTGTAACAGGAATTTGAGACTTCGTAAACAAACTTGGCATCAAATATGACAAAACTGGCTGAGTCACACAGCCAAGGATCTCATTAAGCTTCATTAGTAAGTAATTTTTATATAAATATATCATGATTATCAACTAATAATAGTTCCAATTTTTTCATTGTTTAAAGTTGGTTCTATAAGATGCTTAAATATTCAGATTTGAAGATATATATGGCTGTCATTTAAGGCGCTATTCAAAATGATATGATTTATGATAGTTATAGAGTTGAAGAATGCCATCAATGTACCTATAACCATTTAGCGGTATGGCACTTGTGTACCCTGACAATCCCCCGGGGGGGGGGGGGGGCCCAGAGCTATGCCAGTGGAGTTTTAACTCCGGAGGTTTTCAACCAACTGGACTGGTCTGTGTGGGTGGTACGGGTAATTTTATAAGAATATTATATTAACTTCAGGAACCGTCCTCCCGACTGCTGTGGTAAGAGTGCATTAGACTTAAGGCTTGACACTTCCTTAATACAGTGGCCTGCTGAATACCCTCCAGGGTTCGCCTTGTATATTCCATTTGAGGAATTATAATAAATATATTAAATATGGCCAGCACACACAATCTACCCTTTGGCCCGCACCACAGTACGCAGTAACAAGGCCTAACTTCTTGGCACAGTTCTTATTTAATAACACATGTACTCCACATTGAGTATGGTATGACATCGTAAGCTTTTACTATCACATGTCTCATACTGTCCTTGATTCTGATACTCTCAGTTTTGAATGGAACAGTTCAACTTACGTGCCCAAGAATTCCATACACACATACACAGGCTAAGACCTAATCTGACAATATACTGTTTAATAAAGCTTAAGGCAGTGATGGTAATCCGATCTTGCAGGTGCAATATAAAGATTGCCCAAAGGCAATTAACAATTCCTAAAATCATGTCCTACTGGACACAATCCCATGCATACATGGTCAAACGACACAAGCAGACTTGCTCGTTAGAGACGCTAGCTTGTCCCAAATCAAAACTGACGTCGCTGTCAATTCAGAGCAGGAAGTCAAGCCTTCACTTCCTGCAACCACAGGATACCGTAGTGTAAACAATAGATATCAGGGAAGTGGATCGAATACAAAACATAATATATATTTACTCATATCATTGACTCCCCCCCCCTGGACTAAAAAGGAATGACAAGGAACTTTTCAATATTTTCATAGTACAATCTACAAGGTCACTGGAGAAACCATATGAGAATACCAAATACTCAACTGTCATTATATGATACACCTAGAGGCGTGCTCCATAATCGACAATGTTAACACACAAAGTGTGGTATTTAGTAATAAACATAACTAAACCCATTTATCGTTAGCAACGCACTTTTGACACAAATGGGAGGGTAACTACATTAATAAGAAGCAGTGAAGAAAAGTTCAATATGTCAGTCATGCCACGCACACAGCATAACCATCAACAAATGCCCTAAGTCATGTCGGTATGTAAGTCCTACCTATCTATCAAATGAAATGCGTAATAAGAGCAATCAAATACAGAATAGAACAAATGAGGCAGACAAGTTTAAAATATAAGTGTGACTGTGACAATATGTCAAAATAGTTATTAATATTTGTAATTTATGCAATTTTCATGTGGTGAATGACAATGTTAATGAATGTCATATGAAGATATATTACTTAATATCTACACATATGAAGGATATAGGTTATACTAATGTAAGGCACCAAAGTAATTCAATTCACATAGTGGTACCTTAATAACCAATGTAATATCACTATGTTATTAAAACTGGTCATGTTAGACCATACACAGTTCTTACTGTAGAAGCATTTAAAAAGAATTAAATTTCGAGTATCCTAGTTTCGCACATCATTGTTTATTGAAAAATTTCCCCGTTAAGTATATATGCCGGAAAAGAAATAGTCAATTGAAGAAAATTCCATTTTTCCATCTTGTCGGTTTGTCATGTTTGTCTTCCATGCAATAGCATATACAGCACTGATACTAGCTTCATTCTGTACTTGAGAATTTTTTAAGTAATAGTTGAAATATAATTTCTTTGTTATGTTCCCTTTTTGAAGACCTTTGTAGTCAGTCATTTTAAGTACATCCCTTTTTAATCAACGTTTGAGACATTAATTTATTGCAAACATTTTGAAATTGCAGCAAAGTATCTGAAACTAACTGAGTTCCTCTATCTGACAGGATGTTTTGAGGAAAAACCTATTCTACTAAAAATCAAGAATAATGCATCAGCCAATATCTAACCGCTGGTGATGGTATTTTAAGGAATAGCTTCTGGCCAGCGTGTGCACATATCTATGCAAGGTCAACACATATTGATGACCTCTGGCTGATTTACCTTACCTTTAAAGGGCCAATAATGTCCAATTGCCATCTTTGTCGAAGGGACGCAAAGAAATATCAGATGCTTTGAATGGGCGCATCATGTTTTGGTTTTCTGGTTGCTACCCTTTGGCAGATGGTAACACTTGTACGAGCAAAATAATTTGACGTCTTTTTCGTAATTCCGCCAAAAAAAAATATACAAAAACTCTTTGTTTTGTTCTACGAACACCCTAAATGTCCTGCACATTCAATCATGTGCATGTCGTAAAATGAATGGTCGAAAACAGGCTGGTACCATAATCTGTTTTTCTTTAAGAATTAGCTAATGATAGTTTCTTACTATAATCCCATTTTTGGATAGTATACCAGTGTTTTGCACAGTCATCTATCCTCACATCATTCACATGAGCAATATGAAAATATTTTTTTAAGGAAGTATCATCTTTCTGTCTTTGTATAAAGGTTTCCTTATCCATGAGCTCCATCTGAAATAAATTGTCAACATCATAATCACATCATTCATTACCTTAATATCTTCAATTAATTTTCCCTGTTGATAATGAATTAAGATCTGCAGCTTTAGTTTTCCTTTTCTTGCCCTTCCAAAATCTTCTGAAGTGATATCGTCAGTTATATCGTAAGGTAACACATCAGGACTGGTTTATGATGTTCCTTGTCCATGCGAGCCTGAGCTCTGGTAGTCACCGCATTTGAACATAATATGTGTTGTCTGTCCCTTATTTCAATATCTTCCTGTGTTAAGTCATGCAATTTAGGTATGTTTCCCATAATAATTTCCAGCAATCTGGATTGTCCAAGAGCATACCATGTTCGTCCTGTAAAATAAGGTGTGTCCAAAAATACCTCTGCGTGTGAGGGTAATATTCCACATTCACCCAAAAGTTATGCATTTTCACTTATTTTCCTCTGTATAATCCACCTTATCAACCAAGCTTTCACACACCAATGTGGTTGGCACCAGTGTCTCTGAGCTACAAGGCTAACCGTATTATTGACAAAACCTCTGTTCAAGATCATTGAACCAGTACTTTCAAGATGACATGACTGGGAGAGGGTGTCCGCATAATAATCTATTGGCACTACTCACCTTGAGACTGAAATAAAGAATTGCAATTAGTGCATTTATCACTATTTGCTAAGTCTACACTGCATGAATTGCATGTGCTACAAGATCATTATGGTTCTGATTATAATCATGAATAATGGCATTGGTACTTCAGCTGTTTCTTGATTGTCTGAGTATTGTTAGATAAGATCTTTTATTTGCATGTGTGATCATTTCCTCCTCTATAAAATGAATTCTGACCTCTATTTGATTTTGAGTTATATCTCCTCAATTTTGCCAGTTATTGGACTTAAATGAGTTTTTGTGGATAAAAGTTATCCTCCCTGAGATGAATTCCAATGTCTTGAGGTTGGTATTTATTAAAATTGTATCTACCCTCTAGTTTGACTGTAATTAGTGATTTTAAATCTTATGATTCCTATTCTATGGGCGGTTGTAATCTATACCTAGGTGCATTGTGTCTTGGAATGGACCATGCCCGATGCAGCTGGTAATGATCCTTTACATGTTTTGCTCAATTACCTATTAGGTTGTGCAACTTGATATTGTCGTCCCTAAGGGTTTGTAATTATTAGGTTCTCTGGTTTTCTTTCCTGCAGGAACGCAATAAAAATCAGCAACGAATAAATACAAACCTTGTTCTTAGAATTAAATCTGAACCACACCCTCAAAAGTTTTTTTCAGTCTGGGATAGTTCAATCTATTCTAGAAAAATTCTAGTTTAACAGCTGAAAATGAATTCAGTAAATCTTTTCCAGAAATCAGGGTACAAAGACTGAAATTTCTGACGATAGCCCCTCATCAATCTAAGTGATACCTCAGCAATAAAATCACCTTAAACCAAGCTTCATAATCCTTCTAGTCTGTCATAAACCAAAGTGGAGACTACATTAATTTGTCACCAACCAATATATTCATACGTCTACATTCCATGTCAGATTTGTCAATCCTATATGTTCTTCAACGATAAGTTTCGAACTATTTAAGGAAGCAAATGCCACTATGGATGCATTAATTCTTGGCAAATTAATCCTATGGCAGTAAAGATCTTTATTTTTGATCTTCCACCTACCCCAGGATGCAACAGGTGGTTGTTGTAATTTTAGTTCTTTCCAGTTCAATCTCACTAGTCTTAGAGTTTGAGCGTGTTAGAGCATTTGACTCTCTTCTTGAGCTTTCTCCTCTTAATCTGGCTTAATCAAATTTTTTTTCCCTTCAAGAGCCAATGCTCGGATCTTCCTTTTTTCACAATTCTCTTTAACGGAGCTCTTCTGGTATCCTGAATTCTTCCTTATGGAGATCTTCTTGTCTCCTTTTTTCTTCTTTATGAGTTCTTCTTGTCTCCTTTTTCAGCCATTCCTCCATTGCGAAGTTCCTCTTGTCTGTTTACTTCTTTATCAATATAAGCTTGCAAAGCTGGACCTTCCAAATTAAAGGTCTTCCCAATCGTCAATAAATCCTTTAATGAGTCATGTTGCTTATTCCTTGTGTTTCTCAATAATACACAATAGTTTAACTTATATATATGAATATTCAGCTATATATCAATACTTCATCCACCAATCCCAGATCAATTTATAAGTGCCATAGTAATGAATTCAGATAAACACTATGGAGTAATGATAAAAATAGAACTACAACAAGTAAGAACAAGTAAAAAGCTATGACAGGGTTCGAGCAAACTAAAGGAAATACAAATGGAAAACAAAGGAATAACTATAATATATATATGAATTAATTTAAAAAAAGCTCTAGTACAAATAGACATACAAGACGCATATCACAACAATTATGACATCTAATAAAAAAGATAGTCTGATGAGACTAGACAATATTACAAACAATAATGCACCAAACTAAATAAATATAAACAATGACAGTACTTTTATGAGAACAAACAATAGGTAAAATTGACTACACAGCTAACAAAAATGGATCTGTTAAATTCAATAGAGGCAAACTTTTATACAACCTAGCAGAATAAGCTGGGTCCTCTATCTGATTCACACAATACTGCCCTATAGAACGCTTGATTTGCTCATTCGAACTACTTTCGCGTATTGAATACTCAACAAATCAAGTCCCTCCATCCTCCCGCTAGTTACAAAACCAAAAACACGTAATGAAAACACATATGGTGAAGTCAGATATCAGAAAACATTATATTCCATTTGAGGAATTATAATATATTTAAATATGGCCAGTCACACACAAGCTCCCTGGCCCGCACCACAGGTACTCAGTAACAAGGCCTAACTTCTTGGCACAGTTCATACATTTAATGACACAGTACTCCACATTGAGTATGGTACGACATCGTAGCTTTTACTAGCACATGTCTCTACTGTCCTTGATTCTGATAATCTCAGTTTTAATGGAACAGTCAACTTACGTGCCCAAGAATTCCATACACACTGCTAAGACTAATCTGACATTATACAGTTAATGAATGCATAAGGCAGTGATGGTAATCGATCTTGCAGGTGCAATATAAAGATGCCCAAAGGCAATTAACACAATCTAAAATCAGGTCCTACTGGACACATTCCATGCATACTGGTCAAACGACACAAGCAGACTGCCGGTTAGAGACGCTAGCTTGTCCCAAATCAAAACTCACGTCTGCTATCAATTTAGAGCAGGAGTCAAGACGTCACTTCCTGCAACCACGGGATACCGTGTGTAAACAATATATATCAGGAAGTGATCGAATACAAAACATGATATGATATTTACTCATATCATTTACTCCCCCCCTGCACTAAAATAATGAAAAGGAACTTTTCATTATTTGCATAGTACAATCTAGAAGGTCACTGGAGAAACCATATGACAATATCCACAATCTCAACTGTCATCCTTATGATAGCACCTAGAGTCGTGCTGCATAATCGACAATTTGACACACAAGGTGTGGTATTTAGTAATAATATTACCAAACCCATTATCGTTAAGAAGACACTCTTTTGACACAAATGTGAGGTAACTACATTAATTAGAAGGCAGTGAAGAAAAGTCAATATGTCAGTCATGGCACTCACACAGCATACCATGTCAACAAACGCCCTAAGTCATGTCGGTCATGTACGTCTCCCTATCTATCAAATGAACTGCATAATAAGCAATCAACGACATGATAGATCATATGAGGCAGACAAATCAAAATATAAATGGTGACTGTGACATTATGTCAAAATAGTTATTAATATTTGCATGTATGCAATGTTATGTGGTGAATGACAATGTTAATGAGATGTCATGTGAGGATATATTAATTAATATCCAAAGAAAAGAAGGTTATAGTTTATACTAAGTATATTCACGTAGTGACACATTAATAATATTGGACTATACAAAGTCCCCTCTGTAGCATTAGTTAGATGAATTAAAGTTCCCATAAGTAACCAGTTCATACTTATTCACACATCATTGTTATTGATGTCCATATATGTATATATGCAGGAACGAAATAGTTCATTGAAAAGATCCATTTTTTTCACTATGTTGAATGTCGGTGTTTGTCTTCCATTCAATAACGTATACAGCACAGATACCATTCTTCATACTGTGTTTGAGAATTTTATAAGTCACTGTTGAAATATAATGTCTCTGTTATGTCCCTTTTTGATATTTGGAGTAAGTCTTTCTAGTTATTTCCCTTTTTACTCAACGTTTGAGACAGTTAATTAGTGCAAATCATTTTGGAAATTGCAGCAAAGTATCTGAATTGTACCGACTTGGATCGTCATACTGCCAAGAGTCATTGTACAACGTGTATGAAGTAGCGAAGTATTGTTCTTGAGCAATTGCATTAGACATCATATGACGAACGCTTGAATATATATCTTGATTTAGAATGGACAGCAATTCATCATCATCATGTTGCTTGGCATAGTGTCTCTAGTTTTTCAACTGGTTTAAGTGCATGACGAAGCAATGTGGCTGTAATATCTGAAGTATGCACTATATGAGTTAAAAGAAGGCATGTGCCTTAGTTCATGATGCTACCTTTTTGTGAAATAATTCCTGACTTGTCCCAAAGGAAGTAGTGTTATTATTGAGCATCAAAGTTGGATTGAAGCAGCATTTGCGGAGACAACTGGCGATAGCGGATGCTTCACGCATCTTGATAGAACATCGGCCATCACGTTCACCTTTCCTTCGATGGGTTTAATCTGGTAATTATAGGGTTGAAGGGCCAGTGAGGCACGCGCTGCTTTAGCATTCTTGAATCTCGCTGTTTTCAGGTAAGAGAGTGCTCTCTGATCCGCTTCAAGTGTCAAGCTTATGATTGATGAAACAGACAAATGTCGTCAATGTAAGTAATAAGGTCGTCTCTGTCAGAGAAGAGTCGTCTCATCATGCGAACGAAGGTCGCAGGTGCGTTAACTAAACCAAAAGACATATAATTGAATTGAAAGAGTCCTAATGGAGTAGCAAATGCAGTATAAGGCTTGGATCGTTCCGTTAATGGCACTTGGAAATAGCCTTTAGACAGATCAAAATTTTGAAAAAAAGAAAACGTAGCAGAAGATAGTCTATCTAATAAAGACCCCAACACGGGAAGTGGTTCCCGCTCGTGGATGGTGACCGAATTTAAACGTTTAAAATCTATGCATATACGTTTAGATTTTTCTTTTTTTCCGGATTAAGACCATCGGAAAAATCTATAAGGGGAATGAGATGGAGAAATGACATTTAATTTCACCATCTGTTCTAGTTCCTCTTTAACCTGACATTGTAAATGAATCGGTATAGATAAGGTTTTCAACTTAATCGGTTGAAAGTCTGTCAGAATGATATCCATGTTCGATTAATATCAGTGTGTCCAGGAATATCCGTAAGGACATCAGCAAAAGAAACACACAAGACTGAAGTAACCTGTTCTTTCTGAAAAGAAGATAAAGTTGGAGATATATCAACATCCTTCCAACTTTCAGTAGCTAAGGAATGAGGACTAGGTAACACTAATAGTGGGTCATTTCCATCAGTCAAATCAGAATTTTCCTCTTGTATGACAGCCAAAGAAGAATGACGACTGACAGATTGATCAAGAGCTTCAAAGACTGGTCTTAGATATGGTGGGCGTGTATGAAACTGCTGTAACATATTGATATGAAAAGTTTTTTCTTTTCCATCTACTGAAACAATATAATCAACATCAGACAGTTTCTCCACGATCCTGTAAGGTCCTTTCCATGATACCAACAGTTTGTTATCTCTCTTGGGTAATAGTACGTATGCTTAAAAAATTTTTTTTTTTCATCTCCAGGCCAGAGTTGGCGTAATTTGCGGTTTTGGTTAATAAATAACCTTGCCCTAAGCTTTGCCTTTTAAGATGAACCTACTGCTATTTGGCATGCGTCTATTATTTTCTTCCTCAAATTGACCAC
This sequence comes from Oreohelix idahoensis, assembly GCA_024509875.1. Classification (NCBI taxonomy): domain Eukaryota; kingdom Metazoa; phylum Mollusca; class Gastropoda; order Stylommatophora; family Oreohelicidae; genus Oreohelix; species Oreohelix idahoensis. Next base: position 10,195 of record JAMPIV010005196.1, on the reverse strand, counting down.
ATACTGATATGAGGTTTGAACCTCCTTGTTCATTTCAGCACCAATTAAAAGTTGTTTTAATATAGACATTGGGCCTCGTGGTCTGGCGCCAAAAACGAGTTCAAATAGACTAAAACCTGTATGTTCATTTTTTATCTCTCGATATGCAAACAGAATAGCTGGGAGAACTCTGTCCCAATTTTGAGGATATTTGATAGTAACTTTATGTAACATTTGTTTTAAAGATCTGTTAAGAACTTCTATTTTTCCGTTAGACTGAGGATGGTATATTGAACTAAGAGATCTTTGAATCCCAAACATATCCATAACCTGTTTCATGGCATCTGAAACTAACTGAGTTCCTCTATCAGATAGAATGTTTTCAGGAAAACCTATATTGCTAAAAATCAAAAATAATGCATCAGCAATATCTACTGTGGTGATGGTTTTTAAAGGTATAGCCTCCGTCCAGCGTGTGCACATATCTATGCAGGTCAATACATATTGATGACCTCTGGCTGATGTTACCTTCAAAGGGCCAATAATGTCAATGGCCATCTTTGCGAAGGGACGCAAAGAGATATCCGATGCTTGAATAGGTGCATCATGTTTTGGTTTTCTGGTTGCTACACTTTGGCATGTGGTGCATGTACGACAAAATAATTTGACGTCTTTTGTAATGCCAGGCCAAAAAAAATATGACAAAACTCTTTGTTTTGTTCTAGCAATACCTAAATGTCCTGCACATTTAATATCATGTGCATGTCGTAAAATGAATGGTCGAAAACAAGCTGGTACCATAATCTGTTTATTTAAGGAATTAGCAACTTGATAATTTCTTACCAAAATACCTTTATTGATAGTATACCAGTGTTTTGCATAATCATCACCCATTACATCATTCAAATGAGCAATATGAAAAAATTTCTTTAAGGAAACATCATCTTTCTGTCTTTGTATAAAGGTTTCCTTATCAATGAGTTCCATCTGAAATAAATTGTCATCATCAGTATTGACATCATTCATTACCTTAATATCATCATTATTTTCCTGTTGATAATGAGTTATATCATCATTATTATTTTCATCTTCTTCTTCTCCTTCCTCTGAAGTAACATCTTCCGTTATATCTTCAGGTAACACATTAACAACTGGTATGTGTTGATCATTGTTTATACGAGACTGAGCTCTGGTTGTCACAGCATTTGAACATAATAAATGTTGTCTTTCCCATTTTTCAATATCTTCCTGTGTACATTCATGCAATTTAGGTATGTTTCCCAAAATAATTCCAGCAATTGGACTGTCCAAGAGGCATACAAGTGTTCTTCCTGTAAAATATGGTGTATCCAAAAAACACCTCAGCTGTGGGGTAATATTCCACAGTTCCTCCAAAAGTTATACATTTTACTTGTTTTCCGGTATAGTCCACCTTATCAACCAAGGCCTTGCGCACTCCAATGGTAGTTGCGCCCGTATCCTGAGTAAAGATACTAGCTGATTATTGATAAAACCTCTCTATTGAAGATCAATGAACCAGTACTTTCAAAAGATGACATGACTGGGAGAGGATGTCCGCATAATAGTCTTGGCACTCCTTGAGGCTGAAATAAAGAATTGCAATTAGTGCAGTTATCACTGTTTGCTAAGTCTACACTGCATGAATTTGCATGTGCTACAATATCATCATGGTTCTGATTATTATCATGAACAATAGCATTGGTACGTTCAGTATTTCTTGATTGTCTGGGAGTATTGTTATGATAAGATCTTTTATTTGCATTCTGATCATTTCCTCTGTAAAATGATTTCTGCCCTCTATTTGATTTTGAGTTATATTCTCCTCTATTTTGCCAGTTATTGGACTTAAATGAGGTTTGTGGATAGTAGTTTTCTTCCTGATATGAATTCCAATTTCTTTGAGGTTGGTATTTATTAAAATTGTATCTACCTCTATTTTGACTGTAATTATGTGATGGTTTAAATCTTTGATTCCTATCCATGCTGTTTGATCTATACCTAGGTGCATTGTCTTGGAATGACCTGGCCGATGCAGCTGGTAATGAGTCCTTTACATTGTTTTTGCTCAATACTCTATTAGGATGTGCAACTTGATATTGACGTCCTAGGGTTTGTAGTTTAGTTAGATTCTCTGGTTTTCTTTCCTGCAGGAATGCAAGAAAATCAGTATTAATAGATGACAAAACCTTGTCCCTTAAAATTAAATCTGACAATCCCTCAAAAGTTTTTTTCAGTTTTGGATAATTCAATCCATCTAGAAAAATTTAATTTAACAGCTGAAATAAATTCAGTGAAATCTTTTCCAGAATCAGGGTACAAAGACCGGAATCTCTGCCTGTAACCCTCATCATCCAATTGGTACCGCTGAAGCAAAACAAGTTTGACAGCATCATAATCCTTTCTAGTTTGCTCATCCAAAGTAGAGAGACTACTTGTTAATGGTTCACCCACCAATAAATTCATAAGTCTAACAGACCAGGTAGATTTGTCAATCTTAAATTCCTTCACAATAAGTCTCATATCTGTTTAGGAAGCATGAGAATGTCGTCTATGGACTGATTAAATTTAGGCAAAATTAATCCTAATGGCGGTAGTATGATCTTTATTTTTATCTTCACCTACCCCAGTAATGCAACAGTGGTTGTTGTAATTTTTAGTTTTTTCCAGTTCAATCTCAGCTAATCTTTATAGCTTGTTGAGATTTACTCTCTTCTTGAGATCTGGCATAGGCTAATTTTTCTCTTTCAAGAGCCAACTCTTCTGATCTCCTTTTTTCCTCCAATTCACTTTCTTTTTCTTGTTTGTGCAGTTCCTCTTGTCTCCTTTTTTCAGCCAATTCCTCTTTGCGAAGTTCTTCTTGTCTGTTTACTTCTTTATCAATATAAGCTTGCAAAGCTGGACCTTCCAAATTAAATTCCTTCCCAATCTTCAATAAATCCTTTAATGAAGTCATGGTTGCTTATTCTTGTGTTTCTCAATAATACACAATATTTTAACTTTTATGTATATGAATATGTCAGCTAAATATTCAATACTTCATCCACCAATCTCAGATCAATTTATAATTGCAATAGTAGATGTATTCAGATAAACAATATGGAGCAATGAAAAAAATAGAAACTACAACAAGTAAGAACAACAAGACAGGGTTCGAGCAACTAAAGGAAATACAAATAGTTAACTAAGGAAATAACTATAATATATATAAGAATTAATTTAAACTAACGCTCTAGTACAACTAGACAAGACAAGACGCATATCACAACAATTATGACATTTATGAAATGAAAGATATTCAGAGGAGAATAGACAATATTACAAACAATAATGCAACGAACTAAATAAAATATAACAATGACAGTACTTATGAGAACAAACAATAGGTAAACATGACTACACAGCTAACAAAAATGGATCTGTTAAATTCAAGAGAGGCAAACTTTTATACAACCAGCAGAACATGCTGAGTCCTCTATCTGAATCACACAGATACTGCCCTACAGAACGCTTGATTTGCTCATTCGACCTAGCTTTCGCGGTATTGAATAACACAAATCAAGTCCCTCCATCCTGCCCGCTAGTTACAAAACCAAAAACACGTAATGAAAACACATATGGTGAAGTCAGATATCAGGCAAACAGATTATATTTACAGCCAAGCTGTATGTAACAATAAACAGACTTATCTGTTGCCAAGAAAACAATCCTTCTTGAGACTTCGACAAGCAAGGAATGTAGTGATGATAGTAGCCTAGGCTTTGGTTAGGCCTAGGATTGCTTCATGCTGACATTGAAGGAAATCGATCTGGTCCATGATTTTTGACAGAATACTTGATTCTTGGATGAAGATAGTCAGTTCCTATGACTTCTGTGTAAAAATGGATCACTTTTATAACTTAGTGACAACTTGAGGCACATTCATGTTGATGGAAATCCCTTCCATTCATAAAAAAGTTTGGCAGACGATGCGTGCCGCCATTTTGAAAAAATAGTCCTCGACTTGTTAGGCGTTCTTCGGCTTGTAAGGCATTCAATTGCTTGGCCCCCAGAAATGGGGCGGGTAAATTTATGAATATTATTATTTCTTCAGGAACCGTCCTCCCGACGTCCTGTGGTAAGAGTGCATTAGACTTAAGGCTTGACACTCCTTATTACAGTGGCCTGCTGAATACCCTCCAGGGTTCTCCTTGTATATTCCATTTGAGGAATTATAATATATTTAAATATGGCCAGTCACACACAAGCTCCCTGGCCCGCACCACAGGTACTCAGTAACAAGGCCTAACTTCTTGGCACAGTTCATACATTTAATGACACAGTACTCCACATTGAGTATGGTACGACATCGTAGCTTTTACTAGCACATGTCCCTACTGTCCTTGATTCTGATAATCTCAGTTTTAATGGAACAGTCAACTTACGTGCCCAAGAATTCCATACACACTGCTAAGACTAATCTGACATTATACAGTTAATGAATGCATAAGGCAGTGATGGTAATTACCATCTAACAAAAAAAAACTTTTTTTTTCTTTCTCTAACATTTCTATGTTTTTCTGGTCAATTTTAATGCGCTGTTTTTAAATCTGCAAACCGTTTTTCTCTATCAGGTCGGGATCTCTAGAAATACGCAATTGAAGTTTTTTAACAAGGCATAAAGTATTATAACATCATTCATACAAGAAGTGTAACAGTTATGTAGGCTTGAATTTCTTTGCAGTCGACTTTCGTCGGTGAATGGCATGTGGTACATCGCGATGAAGCATCCAACAATAATCGGCAAGCATGGTCACACTCCACCGTCCTTGATAGCGTGATTCCATTACGGCGATATCTTGATGGAATCGTTCTCCATGTTCATCGCTGACTTCGCCAAGTTTGTCAGGGAAAAAGTCAAGATGCGAATCAAGCAAATGGATTTTGAGGGACATGTTACAGCCCATAATTCTGTATGCATCTATGCACTGCTTAACAATATGCACATAGTCGACAGATTTGTGATTTCACAGAAAGTTATCGACGATCGATTTGAATGTCATCCATGCGCGAAGTTCACTACCATGTAACAAGTTCTCGAATTGTTTGTCTGCAATAACTTTCCTAATCTGAGGTCCTACAAAGATACCTTCCTTTATCTTTGCATCGCTAACTTGCGGAAACTTTTCTCGAAGATAAGTGAAAGCTTTTCTCGTTTTATCTAACGCTTTTACGAAATTCTTCATGAGCCCCAACTTTATATGTAACGGTGATAAAATGATGCCGTCTTTGTTAACTAATGGCTCATGTATTACATTTTTATGCCAGAGCTGCATACGATCCCTGATAGGCCACACCTTTCTTGCATAATGTTCCTGTCTGTTGCGGCTGTCCCATTCACATAGGAAGCAACAAAATTTAGTATACCCAGTCTGCATGCCCGTGAGAATTGCAATGACCTTTAGGTCTCCACAAATCCGCCATTGGTAGTCATTGTACTTTATTTTTGCCAAAAGTATAGCCATATTGTCATAAGTTTCTTTCATATGAACAGAGTAGGCGACTGGAATTGATGAAAATAAATTTCCGTTATGCAATAACACGGCTTTTAGACTAGTCTTGGAAGAATCGATGAAAAGTCGCCATTCGTTGACTATGTGCTCACGACCGAGGTGCACCATTAGACCGTTTACATCTTTGCAATAGCAAATGCCATCATCCATCTCAAAGTATTGAAAAGTTCTCTGTGTCTATGACGAAATTTAGATATCGGAGTATTGGGCGCTAAAAGATTCCATTCTTTGAGTCGCGAACCGAGTAATTCCGCTTGTCCTTTGGTAAGAGCGAGATCACGTATTAGATCTGAAAGTTCTGAATGGTTAATTAAGTGAACACCATCATTCACCGGTATATAATCCGAGTCAGAATTAGTTTCTAAAGAAGGTAAACTATCACTTTCTGATGGTTCATTCACGTCCAACGGATATTGTTATGGTGGAACTGGGATCGGACACGTGATTGGATCATGAGGCACTGGTTTCGATACCGATTCTACAACTTCTAGAAGCCATATTTCGCTCAGAATTATTTCAAAATACAGTAACTATTTGAAAAATAGCGTAACATATGTCATGCATCTTTTAGCAGTATAAAAAGTAGAATTATTTTGCATTTTATTAATTTTTAATAAGTTATATAGTAAAAATGAAACGGAGCAAATAACGGTTTCCCAAAAATATATTTATTCACAAATATCTTAAGAACCCGACGTGATAGAGATAAACGGATTTCAGATTTGAAATCAGCGCGCGAAACTGACCTAAGAACACTTATTCTTATATAAGAAAGAAAAATGTTGTTTGTCAGTGCCTTGCAGGTGCAATATAAAGATGCCCAAAGGCAATTAACACAATCTAAAATCAGGTCCTACTGGACACATTCCATGCATACTGGTCAAACGACACAAGCAGACTGCCGGTTAGAGACGCTAGCTTGTCCCAAATCAAAACTCACGTCTGCTATCAATTTAGAGCAGGAGTCAAGACGTCACTTCCTGCAACCACGGGATACCGTGTGTAAACAATATATATCAGGAAGTGATCGAATACAAAACATGATATGATATTTACTCATATCACCAACCCAGCTCCAGCGTCTGCCAGCTATGATGGTGTGCATGTCTTCCTGGTTACTCCGAATAAGTAGTTCTTAGTTGCTGATGGTGTTTGGCCAGAAGATTCGGAGAATTTTCCTTAGGCATGTTGTGTGAAAAGAGGACAATTTTGACATTTTCTTCTCTGTAACTCTCCAGCTCTCTGCGCCATAGAGAAGCACAGAAAGCACACAGCTCTGAAATAATCCTAATTTTGTGCTTGTGCTGTACTGAGAGGACCTCCAGATGTTGTTTAGGCTAAAAAAGGCTGTTCTTGCTTTGTTCATTCTGTTGTTGATGTCTTTGCTTGCTCCACCGTCTGGTGTTACTATGCATCCTAGGTATGTGAAAGCATCTGTCTGTTCCAGTTGTTGATTCCTTACTGATATGGGCTCAGGGTTGCTCACATTGAGCGTCATGATCTCTGTCTTCTTTAGGGGTATGTTCAAGCCCACCTGCTGGTTAAACTTACTAAATCTATCCGTTTTTTCCTGGATGTGTTGATGTGAATGTGCTAGCAGTGCGATGTCATCTGCATATTCCAGATCGTCCAATGTAGAAAATGTAGTCCATCTTATTCCTCTTGGACTGTCCTCTGTTGTCTGGCGCATCACCCAATCTATGACTGTCAAAAATAATGTTGTTGACAAGGGGCATCCCTGTCGTACTCCTGTTTTCACTTCGAAAGTTACATTACTCAATCCAACACTGCACGTAAAGTTAGAATAGAGGCTTTTATTGATGGAAACAATGCGGCTGGGAATTCCATAAGCCCTCAGAATTTTCCATAGGCTGTCCCTGTGTATGCTGTCGAAAGCCTTTTCAAAATCAACAAAGTTAATGTACAGCTGTCTCTGCCATTCTGAGCACTGCTCTATAATGTTCCTGAGGGTAAATATATGATCTGCACATCTTCTGTTCTTTCTGAAGCCCGCTTGTTCTTTCCTCAGTTTATGGTCAACTGCTTTTGAAATTCTCTGGATGATTATCCTGCCTAGTATTTTGCTGGGAACTGAGAGGAGGGTAATACCTCTCCAGTTGTTGCAGTCTGCAAGGTCGCCCTTCTTGGGCAATTTGACAATTATTCCTTTACTCCACTCTGTTGGTGTTGTCTCAGTTTCCCAGATTTGTGCAAATAGTAGTTCTAATAGTTCTGCTGCTAGTTCAGGGTCTGTCTTGAATAGCTCAGCATTTAGATTGTCGTGACCAGGCGCTTTTCCATTTTTTAGCCCTTTGATAGCTGTGATGATTTCTTCTTTACGTGGAATGTCTGTATTTACGTCTAAGTCACTTTCAGCCTCAGGAATATTCAGCTGAGTCTCTGGTGGTTCCTTATTCAGTGTTTCTCTGAAGTGCTCTGCCCATCTTGTTTCCTGCCCCTGTGCTGTGCTGATGAGATTTCCTTGCTTGTCTCTTACTGGCTTCCTAGCGCAGTGGTCTATGGTTCGACCCCAGATGAGGCGGAAAAATGTTTAGGCCACAAACGGCTCCTGGGTGGACCCAGTCCCAAATGGGTACCAGAGCTACTCTGGGAAGGTTAAGGCGGCCGGCGTGATGCCGACCACATCACCCCTCGTGTGCCGACGGTCAAGATAATATGGGCCTAACACCATATTCCCAATATGCCTCAATGGGCGCGTAACGGGTTCCTTTACCTTTACCTCGTTTTCCACTGATAGCTTTAGTTATTTTATAAACTGTGCTTTGTTCATTTCTAGTGCTGCCTCTTCTGCCTGTCTTGCAAGGTCATCCAGAAATGCCCTTTTGTTAGCACGAGTTTGACGTTTTACTTCCTTGTCCAGCTGACTGTACTGCTCACTATATATTGCCTTTAACCTGGGAGACTTAGCTTCTGCTTTCTTCTTTTCATTTCCCATCTCTTCGCTATGGTGTTTAACGTTTCTGGTGTTATCCAGTCTTGGCTCTTTCTTTCCTGGAATCCCAAGCATGACTTGCTGCTTTCTTTGTATATTGTTGAGATGGTGTTGAATTTCTGGTCGACATCTTCGGTCTCTGGTCTTTCCTGGCTTTTGGTAATCTGATATCGTCTCTTTACGTCGACCACATACGCTTTTCTGGTGAGGGGGTGTAAAATGTATATTGTTGTTGCTTGACTAGCCACTACTGTAAAAAGTGGGAACAGTGTCGAATGATACCAGGTATGCTCCAGTCTACCCAGCGGGGCTGTAAATGGGTAACTCACTCTAGTCCTGAGTTAGGGAAGGCAAAGACAGCTGTAAAGAGTGGTGTTAGATGATGGCATACTCTGATCATCACTGGGCGGAAACTCGCAGGACGTCAATGATGCAGGAACTGGTTTCCTTCTGAGGCTCCAGGAGGAGCAGGCCCTTAACTTGGTCAATTCAACCGACGCAGGATGGTGTAAAGATGGAGTGAGAGTGTAGAGTGTTATTAACGCGAATGATGGAATGTTCGTATCTTGACCAATATAAAGCACTCATTCACTCATGTCTATAAGGCACCAATGCAGACTGCTGGAATCTTTTCATACAGTTTATTCAGACGCACATACTGGGACAGAACGAATAGATCATAAGTACATGTTGACACATCAATCTTCAGGCATGAATAGTAGATCCCATGTCATGGAACATTCAAATATAATGGGTGGTACAAAACAGCATTCAATGTGGTTATACATTATGGCCGCATCCCCTATCTGACTGAACGCGTCAGTAAAGGCGGATCGGTAAACAACTGAAGAGTTCGATGGACGAACCTTCTTTCCCTTGCTAAGTTCTTAGGTTGCTTATGTTCAATGTTTATATCATACTGTGAAACCACGATAAGGGGTTTTCATATAAATGAGATCTCCATGCCACTGTCCGAATAGTAAGATACACGACCCGTTCTCTGGACAGTGATCAAAAATTATGACAGGAATACAAAGATAGCCTCCTTCCCTGAGCTTTCGCTCACTCGCCCAGCAGAAGAATAATCATCAGCCAAAGTTGATTCAAAACTTGGATAAGTATAACTTTCTAGAGTTACCATACAGTCCCTTTGTCAGAAGGTTACTTCATGAAGACACAAGCGCTGATGGAACCTGTCATCTACAACAATATCTAGTTAAACGACCAACGATGCACGAAAATACGTTGCCTCATCTAGGTCTAACCATAAGGAGATCGTCAAAAAGGGTCTGGATTTACCTTGAGTCCGAATCCAAAATAATACAGTACATGAGGAGAGTCTCTAACACTATAATCTTGTAGAGACACAATCTCCTACTGAAGAAATCACTTCATAAATCATTTTTCACTCTAGAAAGACCAGCCCTTAGGAAATACGTGACCAGCCATTGTAGGCGGCAATATCGGAACTCATCACGACTCGTTAAGACAACCCATACCTCCGCTAGTGCGGCATAAAGAATATAGTCCTGCCTACCCATACAAAATATACAATATAGGACTGAATCTACTTGCACTAATAATATGTAATACATATGAATTCAGGCCATAAACATTCTAAGAACAATCAATCTATTTTCTGGCTATGACAAATGATGAATGCCAAAATATAAGTATTCTTTCGCCCGATCAA